>JAGFNQ010003241.1:516937-538189 GCA_024364735.1 Boesenbergia rotunda | reverse complement strand
CAATCGAAAGCAAGCCCAAAATTTGGGGCGTTACAATCCCCTACACCTTATAGAAAGTTCATCCTCGAACTAAAACAATTCTGGGTACTTGCGTTTCATTTCATCTTCGCGTTCCCAGGTGGCCTCCTCGAACCGTTGACTTTGCCACAAGGACCTTTACTAAGGGCACCTTTTTGTTCCTTAGCTTCTTAACTTCTCGGTCCAATATCTGAATGGGCCGACTTTCATAACTTAGGTCCTCTTGGATCTGGACCGTTTGTGGTTCGATCACCTGGTCTGGGTCAGGAGTGCACTTCTTGAGCAGCGAGACATGGAACACGCTGTGGATAGCTGACATCTCCCGCGGTAGCTCCAGCTCGTAAGCTACCGGGCCTACTCTCTTTAGGATCTTGTACGGTCCTACATATCGCGGACTCAGTTTTCCCTTCTTTCCAAATCTCATAATTCCTTTCATAGGAGCCACTTTAAGGAATACAAGGTCCCCAACTTGGAATTCCAGCGGCCTACGTCGCTTATCCGCATAGCTCTTCTGCCGGCTCTGAGCAGTCTCAATTCTTTGGAGGATATTCTGTATAGCCCGGGTGGTGTCGTCAATAAAATCAATCCGGAGTCCCATTTCTTTCTTTTCGCCACCGTTAAACCAACAGATTGGAGATCTACATCTCCGTCCATATAAAGCTTCATACGGTGCCATTCAGATAGTAGCTTGGTAGCTGTTATTGTAGGCGAATTCCGCCAAGCACAGATATCGGCACCAGCTCCCTTTGAAATCCAGGGCACAAGCTCGTAGCATATCTTCGAGCACTTGGTTCACCTGCTCAGTCTGTCCATCAGTCTGTGGATGAAAAGCTGTGCTGAATCGCAGCTTTGTGCCAAGAGCCTTCTGTACGCACTCCCAGAAATGTGAAGTGAAGCGACCATCCCTATCTGAAATGATGGTCTTCGGAACTCCATGTAGTCTGATAATCTCCTTGGCATATAATTGAGCCAGCTGCTCAATAGAATAAGTCATCTTGATTGCCAAGAAGTGGGCTGATTTCGTCAATCTGTCGACGATAACCCAAATAGTGTCGTATCCGTTTGTAGTCCTGGGAAGACCCGAGATAAAATCCATAGAAATATCTTCCCATTTCCACTCTGGGATTTGGATCGGTTGCAGAACTCCTCCAGGCCTCTGGTGTTCTGCTTTGACTTGTTGGCAGGTCAGGCAAGTACTGACATGCTGAGCTACATCACGTTTCATACCGGACCACCAAAATCTTGTTTTCAGGTCTTGGTACATTTTGGTGGATCCCGGATGCATCGCATAAGGGGTCGAGTGAGCTTCTTCTAGAATCATCTTTCGTAGCTCCGGATCATTAGGGATGCAGAGTCGATCCCTAAGGTATAATATTCCATTTTCGGCGATATGAAAACCCTCGCCTTTGCCTTCAAGAATTTCCTGTTTGATCTTCTGAAGGCCTAGATCACCATTTTGCTTCTCCAGAATGTCATCGAATAGCATAGGTGCTATCGACACGGAAGAGAGCCGTCCGGTGATAATCTCGATTCCGAAATCCATAATTTCCTGCTCCAGCGGTCGGGATAATGCCGATAAGGATAACAGAGTAGCACAGGTCTTCCTGCTGAGAGCATCTGCCATTCTGTTTGCTTTTCCAGGATGATAGAATATTTCGCAGTCATAATCTTTAACTAGCTCAAGCCATCGGCGTTGTCGCATATTGAGGTCTTTCTGCGTGAAGAAATATTTGAGACTTTGGTGGTATGTATAGATCTTACACTGCGCTCCATATAGGTAATGCCTCCACATCTTGAGCGCAAAGACCACTGCAGCCAGTTCTAAGTCATGGGTAGGATAATTCTTTTCATGCTCCTTGAGTTGCCTAGAGGCATAGGCAACTACTTTACCATTCTGCATAAGTACTGCGCCGAGTCCCAGTTTGGAAGCGTCGCTGTACATATCGAAGCCTTGGTTGCTTTCTGGAAGAATAAGGATAGGAGCACTGGTCAGTCTCCTTTTTAATTCCAAGAAGCTCTTTTCGCAGTCCTCCGTCCATATAAACTTCTTGTTCTTCCTGGTGAGAACAGTCATAGGGGCTGCGATACGTGAGAAATCCTCAACAAATTTCCGGTAGTAGCCGGCCAGACCGAGAAAGCTCCTGATGTCACTTGCATTCTTTGGTCTGCTCCAGTTACTTACAGCTTCGATCTTGATCGGGTCCACCATTACTCCTTCCTTGGAGATGATGTGACCTAGAAACGACACATGGTCGAGCCAGAAGTCACATTTGGAGAACTTGGCATATAGCTGTTTTTCTCGAAGAATTTGCAATACTGCCTTCAGATGTTCGGCATGCTCTTCTGGGGTTCTGGAGTAGATAAGAATATCATCGATAAAGACGATTACGAACTTGTCGAGAATACCCGATTCATCAGGTCCATAAACATAGCCGGAGCGTTGGTTACTCCGAATGGCATAACTACGAACTCATAATGTCCGTATCTCGTTCGGAAGGCCATCTTCGGTATATCATCTGGTTTCACTTTGACTTGATGATAACCAGATCTAAGGTCAATCTTGGAGAAGACGGTAGCTCCTTTCAATTGATCGAATAGGTCATCGATCCTGGAAGGGGGTACCTAACATGGTGCATGCATAATTTAGGTTGGAACTTAAGTAAATTACTTTACTAAAATGTTCTTACCTGTTCTTGATAGTTACGTTGTTCAGCGCCCGATAGTCGATACACATTCGCATCGACCCATCCTTCTTTTTCACGAACAGCACGGGAGCTCCCCATGGAGAGTGACTAGGGCGAATCAGTCCTTTGTCGAGTAGCTCCTGTAGTTGTCCTTGGAGTTCTTTTAGCTCAGCTGGCGCCATTCGGTAAGGTGCCTTGGAGATCGGATTTGTACCCGGTATCAATTCGATCTCAAATTCGATTTCCCTATCAGGGGCTAGCCCTGGTAGTTCATCGGGGAAGACTTCTGGGTAGTTGCATACAATTCTGACATCTTCTAGCCTCTAGTCCTTTTCCTGGTTTGCATTGACCACATGTGCTAGAAACCCAGTGCATCCCTTGCTTAACATCTGCTGAGCTTTGAGAGCCGATAAGAATTTCCTGGTTTCTTTTCTTGGCTTTCCAATAAATTCAAACTTAGTGTCTGCCTCTGGTTGGAAGACTACCTTTCTTTTACGCACTCGATTGAAGCGCCGTATTTACTCAGAAAATCCATGCCCAATATAATGTCATAGTCTTGCATGTCCAGCACTATCAGATCGCTATAGAGTTCCCTCCCAGCGATCCTGATTGGTGCGGCACGCATCATATGGGTAGATGGTATAATATCTCCCGAGGGCAGGGTTGTAAGAAACTTGCAGTTCATAACTTGAGGGGGTATATCTAACTTTGCAGTAAATGGCATAGAAATGAACGAATGCGTAGCTCCAGTGTCAAATAAAGCAGTAGCATACCGACTGTAAATGAATATCTGACCTGTGACTACGTTTGATGCATTCGCCACGTCTTCCTTGGATAATGAGAAAACCCTTGCATTCGTCGCAACCGGTGGTACTTGCGGTTGGGGAGGTGCTTGCTTTTTGGCGCGGCAATCTTGAGCCTTGTGCCCTACCCGTCCGCAGTTGTAACACTTGCCTGTCCCCTGGCAGCAAGCTCCTGGGTGCAGCCTTCCGCATGTAGCACACTGGTCGAACTTGGGTTGCTTGCTGGCGGGACCACTTTTTGAGTCGTTCTTTCTCTTGCCATTGTGGTTCCCCTTCCAACTATTATTCTGAGGCTTCTGACCTCCGGCTTGGGTTTGGCTCTTGTTTTCAGTCAGCACCTTCTTTTGCTGGTTGATGTTGTTCAGGTAGTGCTCAGCAATCAGGGCACTGCTGAACAGCTCTTCTGCGGTCTGTGGCCGGTTGACTCCGCCGGCCGCATTCAGGGCAATTTCAGGCCGCAGCATCTTCAGCATAAGTCTGACTTTTTCTTTCTCAGTGCTGACTAGCTCCGGGCAGAGGCGGGCTAGTCTGTTGAATTTCTTCATTGCCTCGCTGACTGATAGCTCACCTTGTCGGAACTCGGTGAACTCGTCGAAATGCCGGTTGGTGACCCGCATGTGGAAGAATTCTTCGAAGAATTCCGATTCGAAGTCCTTCCATGTCATCTGGTTCACCTAGCGTTTGATCTTTATTCTTTCCCACCACATACGCGCATCTCCAGAAAGGCAGAACGATGCGCATTTGATCTTCTCATGCTCGGGCCAGTCGAGCAATTCCATGGTGCTTTCCACTGTTTTGAACCAGGCCTGCGCGTCCCAGGGTTCACTAGCACCGGAAAAACTTTCCGGTTTCAGCCTCTGCCATTGGATTAGATAAGCCTCTGGTCGGGCTACCATGACAGGGGCTGCCGGGGGTGCTGGCGTAACCGGGGTTGCGACTGGGATAACCGTCTGGTTCACTGGTGGTGGAGTGGTAGGGTTCCCCTACTGATTCATCAGGTTAGTGATGATCAGTTGCTGCACCGCGATCTGGCGTTGTAGTTCTGTTACAACATGTGCCAGATTTGGTGGGGGTACTGTCTCGTTGAGTGGTGGTGCTGTCTCGTTAAGTGGTGGTGCTGTCTCGTTATGTGGTGGAGGGGCAGTCCCGTTAAGATGGTTACTACGTCTTCTAGCCATCTTCATAAGAAATGAGACTAGTATGAGGTAATAGTTATTCCTATATTCATGCATAATTAACTAGGAGTAGCACATACTATCATGCATAAAGGAAATAGTAGGTTTAGAGTTCTTACTTGGAAGCGGCAGGATGAGGGCTTGATGAGTGTGATAGTGGTGAGGTAGACCTGCTCTGACACCAACTTGTAACGCCCGCCCTTAATCCCCTAGAAATTCGGCGGCGCTACTTTAAACTTTCATACATTACAACTACACGCATGCATTCATATTATTATTATTATTATTATTTCTTTTTTTTCTATGCATGGACACATGTAACATTAAAGCATGCAAGGTTCATGTAGCGGAAGCATAATTAATTTTCAGAACACTCAACCAAGCATGGACATCAAGTATTAAATCATGTGTAACATTATTCTAAGCATGCGCATTTTAATAGGGAGGTTTTATACCAGAATTAGAAATAAGATTCATGATGGCATAAGATATATAAGTGTCTCTAACATGGTAGGTAACCAAAAAGATGGGTAAACAATTCTACCTAAGCTATGCGCATGGATGAATTAGACAAGAGCGTAATGAAGCATAATTTAGGCATGATAGAGTATAACGAATACAAGGCATAGAACATAGTATATCAACATAGATCTTCTAAGGTGAGATATCATGACTTGGTGAGGGAAAAAGCATAGCATATTCAAAACATGTCTCCTAGAAGAAGTGCAGTTAATAACCAGTTTTAGTATATAAGAGTGCAATAGTGAGTCATAGGGTATCAAAAACCAAGTATTCATCTTCAAACATAGCATGTATATAAAAAGAACATAACATGGGTTTAACATGACAAGTTCCAAAACTTGAAGCAACTAAAAGCAAGATCCTTTTTATCCACCAGCACTATCACACACACACTTGCCCTTCTCCCGCAGCCTCCATAGCTTAGAGTCCTTTATCTATAGCATAAGGGGAAACACTAAACGATAAGCAATAGCTTAGTAAGACCCTGTCCTACTCACAAAACCGGATATCATGAAAAGGTAAGAGAATATATCACATTCAAGCATGGTAAGCATTTAAGCATGTTTAAACATCTAAGCATGTTAACTTCATAGGAAGGTTCTTTTGAAAACATATAAACATAATACTTGAACATAGCATAATCATTAGGGCCCGGCTTGTACTTCATGTTTTGCGCACGCCCCTGTAGAGGAATGAGGTAGCTAATCCCGAACCACTAGGGTTTACTAGGCCTTCTCAAAAGTCCTTCAGCCTAGTATCATAATCATTTGACTCGCTTTAAGAGTCTATAGTACAAGCCATTATAAAATAAAATAGTTATCATGTTCTTCATTTTCATAAAGTATGCTCGTAGTCCCAACCTTCTAGGGAAGCATTCTTTAGGCCCTAAGCCTTCTTCATTCATGCCCTAAAGGGCTCATTCTTATGCATATGTATGCATTCATAATCATGATAACTAGCATAGTATAAAGCATGCATTTCATGGGAGCAACCAAGGCTAGGGTCCAAGAGTTCTCTCTTGGCCGAAAGTTGTAATTTGGGCTAGTATGCATTCCAATCAACATATAAAGAATCACACAAGCATGTCATATCCTACACAAGATCATTATCATGCATGGTATTTATTAATCCAATCCCAAATATAGGGCCCTTTGGCCGAACATGTAGGGTGGAGTACCTTGGGGTTTTTAGCCACATAGCATCATGAAGATTCTTACAACACATGTGATATCATAGAGATTCATTAGGGTGCATAGCATGAAGTTAAGCTTAAGAACCTATCCCTAGGGTAGGGTTGGCCGAATGGTTAGAAGGGGATTCCCTTCCCTCCTAACCTTCTTTACTCACACACAATATAATACATTCATGCAAACATCATCATTAAGCATAGGAAAGCATGTGGCCTACCCTAACCCTTGGTTAGGGTGATGGCCGAAACATGTAGAGACATGTAGAGGGCATCATGTGAGTCATGTAATCGATTCAAGAACAATTATGCTACAAGTGAGAGGGCACTTACTTCTTTCGCTAAATATCCTTAAGGTATACCCTTAGTTCGGAGGGGATGTGCTTGTCCTTGCTCTTAAGGTCCTTGACTTCTTCTTGCCTTGCAAGAGATTCAAACTTTCAATGGGGTCTTGGGAGTGTCCCTTGGGATGAAACCCTTCCCTTGGATTTTCGGAAATCTCAAGGAGGGAGAGGAGTTTGGATTTCGGCAATTGAAGAGGGAGAGGGAGTTTTCGGTAATTGAAAGAGGGAGAGGGAGTTTTCGGCAATTGAAGAGGGAGAGGGAGTGAGGGGTTTGCAACAATGATGGTTAGCCCCTTAGCATTCCCTCTTATTTATACTAAGGGAAGAGGCAAGGTGCCTCTTCTCCAAGTGTCTCTTCACTAAGGGGTTTCTCATCAAGAGTCTCTTCCTCTACCCCTTCACATTCCCTAACCCTTAACAAGAATTTCCCTTCCTTTCTCTCAGCACTCCCCTACTGGATGAATTGGTTACTTCGTTGCTTTTCAAGGCTTTGCATACCAAGAGTTCCAAGGTTCGATTCTCGGCAAGAGCATATTTTTGCTCCTCTTTGGTTTTCACTTTTGCAAAGTCCATTAGCCCAATTCACTCTCATATTCTCAAATCACATTTATGCAATCACATATTCCAATTCATGATATCACATATTCTAATTTATGCAATTACATATTCCTAATCCTTTCTAATGAAATCACATAACATTAAATCATGAAATCACAAAAATGTAATTTTATTCATTTATGAAATAAATGTCATACAATCTGATAATATATATTGACATTTTTTTGTGCCCTTTTTACAATCGAAAGCAAGCCCAAAATTTGGGGCGTTACACCTTCTCTTTGGTGTGAAGGCACAACCAGGTTGAGGAGAGCTTGGCGATAGGTAGAACATAGGGAGAAGCTCACCGGCGGCGAGTTTTTGTTGCGGTTTTGCGGCGTCGGCGAGAGGAGAAGAAATCTGCTTCTTCTCCACTTCTTCACCCCATTTTCTTCTACATTCTTCATCATCGCTTAGTCCTCTGTGTGTGCAAGCAAAAAAGCAAAGGAGACAAGTGATCGGCGGCTAGAAAACAGGGTGTTTTCACCTTGATTGGCGCCGACGGAGAGGAAAAAGGAGTTAGGTGATAGATCGATGACGTTGCTAGAGGGGGGGGTGAATAGCACTTTCTCGTCATTTTCTCTACAAAATTGTTAGCGCACCGGAAATACAAATAAAAATAAACTAACAATAATAACAATGCTAACAAACCGATTTACTTGGTATCCACCCCGGATGGGTGACTAATCCAAGAATCCGTCGGTGGATCACGCCCTGGATAACCTCCGGCTAACTCTGTAGCTCCTTGTGGGTGGAGAAACCTCACCACAATACTTCGGACGCTATCTAAGCACAAGCGACTACTAACTCACTTTACCCAAGCGAGTTTCGTCAAGAATCTCAGCCACCACGATGTCCTCTTTAAATAGGACTCGGGCTGAAACCCTCGCCACCAGTCGACTGCCCCTAGGGCAGTCGAGTGGTACACTGAAATTCGACCGTTGCACCCCAACGTTCGAATTCTTAGCCAACTCACTAGCCACCTACCAGTCGACTGCCCCAAGGGCAGTCGACTGGTCCCAGGCTGAGACCCTTCTGTGAGTTTCATCAGTTGACTGCCCTCAGGCCAGTCGACTGGTCTACTCACATACCTAAGGTTACCCTTCCGGAGTACGTTCCACTCCGCATTCGAACCCTAGGATTTCCCGAGTACAATCACACAGCACTCGTACCCTCACGACTCGACTGACTCCTCATCCGCAGCCTCGACTGTTGCCTTCACGCCCTCTTCATCTTCGCCTCTCGTCCCTCGGATGCACGCAAGCCTCCAGCTTGCCTCCATGCCATCCTTCACGCATGCCTCGAAGTCCGCGCCTCTCAGCTCATCTTCCCTGCTCTCCAAAGTCCCTCGGGTGCACACAAGCCTCCAGCTTGTCTCTATGCCACCCTTCACCGTAACGAGGTCGTCTTGTCAAGTCAATATGTGTACCTGTACAACCTGCACACTCAACATACACATATAAGAACACAAGGGTAAACCTAACTTAAACCCTTTGCCCAATCATCAAAACACTTGGTCACTCCGGACCACATATTGCCTCAATAATCTCCCGCTTTTTGATATTTGGCAATACGTTTATGTTAGGGAAAGCAGAATAGTAGTCAATAGCAAAAACCATGCTAAATAAATGCATATGCAATGCATATATGGATCCTATCCCAAGGCATTCTATACCTAATCCTCCAAGTTAGGATTTTTCCGAAACAGGCTTTTTAAAACCTATCCCAAGGCTCCCCACACCTAACTCTCTGAGTTAGGACTTTTTCACACACCTAACTCTCCAAGTTAGGACTTTTCATACCTAACCCTCCAAGTTAGGACTTTTCACACACCTAACCCTCTAAGTTAGTACTTTTCACGGGCTATTTAAAGCTTCTCCCAAGCTCCCCCTACACTGGACTTACAAAGGTTTTTTAAGAACCTCTCCAAGGTTCCCCTTACGCCAAAAATGGAGCAACCATGCTCCCCCTTAATCTTAGCTCCCCCTAAACCTAGGGTATCTAGCAAAGGAATGTTTGGTTTCCCAACTTAAACCAACACTTCTCCCCCTTTGCCATACATCAAAAGGAACCCAACAATATCTCAATTATTAGTTCTTTCAATCCCCAATGATCCTAAACATAGTGTATTAACCCCCCCCCCATACACTTGTTTTTCATCCTTCGGACTCCAAACCAGCTGCTGATACAAAATCAGCCTTGACCAGTTGACTGCCCCACAGGGCAGTCGACTGATACCCTGAAAATCAGAATTTCAACCTTTCTGACGAAATTCAGAAATGCGCCAGAAATTTCACAAATCTCCAAAAATTCCCAAATTTTGTGGAGACATTTGTGGTACCCATACCAACCTGGGAAGCATACATTCCAAAATGTATCTATCACCATTCCCAAGTTTGACATAAAATCCAAAACTAGCTAAAAAGTTCAATACACTCTTGACCTAAAGTCCTAGTTTTAGTTTCCTCTTGATGTTACTGTCAATACCAATCCACAATGCATCCCTAACATTGATTTACATGACAATTACACATCAAAAACTAATTTTCATTCAATGTGGTCCCAAAGTCATATTTCCATGCATGAAACTCAAAAACACCGTGCCAAAACCCAAGAATTGAGATTCAAGTTCGTCTCCAATTCTTTTGGCACACTCCATGGTCCATCTAGACCTCTAGGAGCACCCCCTCCCAAGGTCCATTCACCATATATCCCAAATGCTCCTAGAGCTCCCCCTTGAGCTCTTAGCCCTAGCCACCTCCCTAGGTGACTCAACACACACTAGACCACACCGGTCTTCCCCCGGTGACTCTTGGCCTACAAATTCAACCCTCTTAACCTTAGACACCTTGTCTTTGGTTAAGTCATTTCTTTTTCCTTTAAATGACACCCCTTTGCTATTTTTGGACTCCCCCTTCTTGCCATAATTATATGCTACCCTAGCATATTTCTTTCCCTTGGCATGGGAGTTCTTAGACCGGTATCCCAACCCCAATCTATCATTGGTGTGATTTAAACCACCCAACACCATATCTAAACCCTTAGATCCAATAGTGAATCTCTCTAGGATTTTCTCTAACCTATCAAGCTTTCCCTTAAAGCTTGATTTTCCCTTTCTAGGTTCCTAAACCTAGAATCCATATGTCCACTTTGGACATTCCTAAACCTAACCTCCTTTCTAGGCACATCCCTCCCCTTCCTGGGATTTTTGCCTTGATCCTTAGGTCTAGAGGTCTTGAATTTTTCATGATGAATGTTCTTCCTAGGATTATAATCTACCTTGTTATCCCTAGTCCTATCATTATAGCTAAATCCAAAATTGTGCGCCATTAAGTAATTTTCATTAATCCTAGCATGCATGGATGAATAATTAACTCTATTTTTATCATGCATAGAGGAACTCGAATTAGAATTACATTTTGGCTTAAGGTTAGGAGTTACCTTCCTTACCTTTGGAGTTCGTCCTTGATGTGGGCTTCTTCTCTTCTTCCTTTCTTCTTTCTCCCATCTTCTCAAGTGCTCCATTTTCTTTAGCTCACCTTTTCTAGGGCACTTGGTATGGTAGTGCCCTAGCTCACCGCACGTGAAGCATCGAATCTTCTTTTTCTTTTCTTGGGCTTCTCCAATCCTACACTTCATGTTAGATTTAAATGGAATTGAAATGAGTGTAGAGAGTACCTCCTTTTTCTTACCAATTGGACACTTATCCTTGTAGTGCCCCTTTTCGTTGCAACCAAAACATGTAATATGGTCCTTGGTCTTGACTTTGGTGGAGGTAGAGGCTAGGTTGACTTCTTCTTCAACCTTTGATGATGTGGATGCCTCCTCTTGATCCGGTACGGTTGAGGGTCCATCCTCTCCCTCAATTCTTGAAATCGATACCTCCTCTTCTTCTCTTGAGGAGGTTGATGATCTTTCACTCTCTCCCTCACTTGAAGATGTAGACACTTCCTTTTCTTCTTCTTCTTCTTTACTCATTTGACTCTTCTGCTTGGGCTCTTGAACTTGTGTAGGACTTTCATGATATTCTTTCAAATTGCTCCATAGTTCACATGCATTTTGGTATGCTCCAATACAACTCAAAATTTTGTTAGGCACAATATCAATCAATATACCCATTACCTTTTCATTTGCCCTTGCTTGTTCTTGTTGTTCTTGATTCCAATACCTAGGTCTAAGCCTCTTCCCGTGCTTATCCTTTGGAATCTCGAAGGACTCTTCAAGCGCGATCTGAAGGCCCCACTCCATTACGAACCTTGCCTCCATTCTCGCTTTCTAATATCCGAAATTCTCATGGTCGTAGGCCGGCGGAGTGTAGATGTCGTCCCCAAATTTATCTTCCATTTTCTTCTCCTCTAGGGTGTGCTCCCTCGGCGGTTAGTCCGATCAAGAGTGGTCCTTCGCTCTGATACCAATTGATAGATCGATGACGTTGCTAGAGGGGGGGTGAATAGCACTTTCTCGTCGTTTTCTTTACAAAATTGTTAGCGCAGCGGAAATACAAATAAAAATAAACTAACAATAATAACAATGCTATCAACCGATTTACTTGGAATCTAGCCCGGACGGGTGACTAATCCAAGAATCCGTCGGTGGATCACACCCTGGATAACCTCCGGCAATCTCTGATGCTCCTTGTGGGTGGAGAAACCTCGCCACAACACTTTGGACGCTATCTGAGCACATGAGACTACTAACTCACTTTACCCAAGCGAGATTCGTCAAGAATCTCAACCAGCACGAAGTCCTCCTTAAATAGGACTCGGGCTGAAACCCTCGCCACCAGTGGACTGCCCCTAGGTCAGTCGACTGGTGCCACTGAAATTCGACTGTTGCAACCCAACGTTCGAATTCTCAGCCAACTCACCAGCCACCTACCAGTCAACTGCCCCAAGGGCTGTCGACTGGTCCCAGGCTGAGACCCTTCTGTGACTTTCATCAGTCGACTACCCTCGGGCCAGTCGACTGGTCTACTCACATACCTAAGGTTACCCTTCCTAAGTACATTCCACTCCGTACTCAAACCCTAGGATTTCCCAAGTACAATCACACAACACTCGTACCCTCACGACTCGACTGACTCCTCATTCGCATCCTCAACTGTTGCCTTCGCGCAGTCTTCATCTTCGGCTCCCATCCCTCGGATGCACGCAAGCCTCCAGCTTGCCTCCATGCCATCCTTCACGCATACCTCGAAGTCCACGCCTCTCAGCTCATCGTCCCTGCTCTCCAAAGTCCCTCGAGTGCACACAAGCCTCCAGCTTGTCTCTATGCCACCCTTCACCGTAACGAGGTCGTCCAGTCAAGTCAATATGTGTACCTGTACAACCTGCACACTCAACATACACATATAAGAACACAATGATAAACCTAACGTTAACCCTTTGCCTAAACATCAAAACACTTGGTCACTCCGAACCATAGATTGCCTCAACATTAGGGTTTTCGGTGGGTTTTGTGGAAGAAGAGGGAGTTCCCTCAGCTTCTTCTTCCTCTTCATCATCTTCCTAGCCTTCCTTTCGGTGTTGCCTTGAAGTTGGCTGGACCTTGGAGCTTATGTTTAGTTGGTGGTTTGAGGAGGAAAGGTAGATAGGCAACCAGTGCAAGCTAACCCTAGCCTTTTAGGGTTTATGTTGGTGGTTGGAAGAAGCTTGAAGAAAGGTGATTGATTTGAGGCTTTCGGTGACTCCGCATCTTGGTAGCTCGTCACCCACATGACGTCCGATCATAAGGTAGAAGGCTGCGAGGTAAAAGGCGAGGTATACCTCTCCCTAGCTCCTTTTGTTTTCTTGTTATTTCATGCTATGTTTCTTATCATTGCATGAGGTTAATTAATTGCCATGGGTTAATTATTTGTTAATTAATATGTCAATTAATTCATGTCATGAACCCCGACAATAAACACAAAGACCGATGATCTATTCGTCCTCTTCTCCGCGGTTAATTAATCCGGAACGTTACAAGGTCTTAACATTGGTTTTGGCTAAGTTGTGACTTGGATTAATTAACACGATGACGAGACAGTCGTTTGGGAGACGGATCTCTATTCGGATTAAATTTTTAATCCATAGACATAGAGAGGTCTCTCATGTTCGACCTCGTGGATGCCTAGGAAACCCTCAAGCCATACAAGGGTTTACATCCAACAATTGGTATCAGAGCAAGGTTTCCAGTTTTGTGTGTTTAGGATTCGGTTATTTTTCTACACATTATCATGTACTTTATTTTTGTTGGTTAATTTTTGGATGTGCGTAGTCTAACTCTTTGTTGCAGGCACTAGATTCCAACTATTATAACATTAATAGGTTATGTATGTGATTGATAGTGTGTGTTGTAAATTAATTGAATACTCGGGGTTGACGAGGCTAAATAAGTTATTTAATTTTTGTAATTAAATATGACACTTGTTTAATCAAGCTTTTATTTACTTTTTGATTTAGACCACATGTACACTCCTTTAGGGAGTATAGGATCAATGGATGTAAATAAGTAAGCTAATCATCTCAGCTCGGGGACTGAGGTGGCGACACGATTGGAGGCGCATTGGAGACCAAGGTCATAATAGTTGGAAAAATCTAGGATTTATTCATTGTCTATTATATTGGTTTATGTGCTTGTTGTGTGTGCGCGCATGTGAAAAACCTCAACGTAAATACCTAAGTGGGAGAGGGACCCTAAGGGTCCCATGGCCTGCTTTACAATTTGATAAGTGATGCGAACAAGTTTGCACGTCGGCTCTGAGTGCCTTCCTCCCCATCGGATGGGCTTGTTCTGCCGATCACTAGGTCAGAAAAGACTATAGGAAATTATTGAAGAGCATGTGTACTTCACCATCGGAAGACACATGATCGGAAATAATTTTTCTTAGTGTCGTGTAGTGATGGTAAACACTTAGATACAAATAATAGTATCCTCCCCATCGGAGTCACTGCTATTATTTGTAGAGCCGAAGAGGGCCAGCTATTAATTTTACTTGTCAGAAAGTTAGGATAACAAGATAGTAGATTTAATGGGTAAAACCTCCTCTCACAAATATAGAATTCGTATACGTCCACACCATCGTGGCATGCAAAATTCTCGGAGTTTTGAGGTGTTGGTTGTTTTTGGAAATTTATTATTTTGAGGAGTCAATTTATTTTCAAAAAATAAAGTGTGTGATTGTTGTGATTCCCAGGAATTTTAAAATGGATCTAGACCCACTTGTTTTGATTGAAAGAGAAAACCAATTAAATGCCCCTAATAACAATATGGAATGGGAATTGAATATGGACTTTGTCTCTACTGCCGAGGAACCTAAATGTGATCTTGTCGAGTTCTGTGCCGAAAAACCTAGCGAGATTAATACTGAAGAGGAATTTGAATATTTTAGGAACTGGTTAGAAGCAGACAAGACAACTGAGTGTCATCAAAATTAGGCTTCTTCCATTACCAGTGATAAAACATCCAAACTCGACGAACTCTTCGGGCAAAATAATCTAGCCGCTAGGCAAGAGGTAATGAAGAACTTGACAACAACCATCCTAGTTGAGGGTATGCCCGTAAGGGAACATATTCTCAAAATGATGGCTTGGCTGAAAGAGATGGAAATCCTTGGAGCACAAATCGATGGGGAAACCCAGGTCGATCTCATCCTCCAATCTCTACCACAGAGTTTTGAGAAGTTTCGGCTAAGCTACAATATGGGCAAGCATTCATATTCGTGGGTAGAACTTTTGACAGAACTTGAGGCGGCAGAGACATTTTCTCATTCACAGACTTTTATTGCTCAAGAGGTTTCTAATTCTAAACCGAAAGGAAAGAAGAAGAAGAAACATGCTGGAGCAAAGAAAGTAGCTGGATTACAGGGACCTCAGGGATGCATAAAGAAGCCGAAAGGCAAGTGCTTTATGTGCAAGCAGTCAGGACATTGGAAGGTGGACTGTCCTCGCCGTCAGGGTAATAATTTAGGTATATTTTCTTCTTTTGTCATTGTAACATATTTAGCGGTGATATCTACCGGTACATGGTGTGTAGATACGGATGCAACTAATCATGTCTGCATTTTTGTGCAGGGGTTCCAAAAAACTCGACGGCTAGCTGAGGAGGATATTACTAACTACATGGATAGACTATGGAGATAACTTTTGTAGTGGGAGTTTATTTGTTCATTTATGTTTTTAGCATAGGATGATATAGTTTTGGTTTTATAGAGATTATCTTTATGCACTTAATTTTTGGAAAGAACTTTTGTTCAATTTCTGGAATAAGATATTCTATTGCTTTTATTTGTTAAAAGTAGAATAGAAGGATTATCTGTTAAAGTGCATAGATAGACAATTAGCTTAAAACCAAAAGCTCCCATGATGCAATTAGATGTTTAATAGCTTATCTTCTAATCAAAGTAAGAGAAAGATTCCTTCCAAGTAGAACCAAACATATATTTTGGCTCTAAGGCTTGGTCTTATTAACCTTTAGTGGGATTCTAGGATTGTTAACCAATGAGCCCTTGGGTTCATTGGTGATGGAAGACTTGTCTTCCTTAAGATCGTTGACTCTTACTAGGAAGGTAACAAGACCAAAGAGGCTTTTTCTAAGCCTAGGGGCATAGAGCCAAAGATATGTAGGAATTGGTTCAAGCCGATAAGTATAAGTCCTTAGTCTATCTAGAATAGAGGTAACCTTGAAGACTTTGTTTATTTTGTAAACAATTATTCAAGGGTCAAATTACATTTACTTGATGTACCGCAAGAACTAATTCCTTTGATGAGATTAATGAATTTAAGTCTGATGCGGAGATACATCAGAGTAAAACTATGGTGACATTACAATTAGATTGTAGTGGCAAGTGCCTCTAGGGATTGTTGTAGGACATACTTATCAGTAATTGGGATTCAATCCCAACTCACTGCACCTGGTGTGCCCCAACAAAAGGGTGCAACACATGGAAGGAAGAAGGTCTCTTAAGGTAATGGTTAGGAAGATGAAAAAGCCACTCTGAGATTAGCCAGATTTGTTTAAGGGGATGTACCCTGGATACGGTGGTGTATATGCTTGATACTATTTAGGTCAGTAGTCTCTTAAAACCATAGAAATGAAGACTAAGCGAAAGCTTGGTCCAAGGCATGTTCAGATTATGGGTAGTTCAGCATATGTGCTGAAGAGTGACACTGATAAGTTGGAATCTAGTGCATATGTTCGTAGGCAATCCTAAGGGAACAAAAGGTGGTTTAGTAGTCCTAAGGATCAGATGATATTTGTTACTACGAATGACTGATTCTTAGGAAAAGGACTATGAAATAAAGCACAAAGCCATGAGTAGAGTTATTCTGAGTAAATTAAATAAGGGGACATTCTAATCTTAGTACCAACTGTACAAGAGGGAAAACTACAAGGCACTGCACCTTGTGTCAGAGAAGATACACAAGGGGTACCTTATCATAGTGGGAGGTTGTTAGTCAACCCAAAAGATTTATGTTCTTGGAGAGTCTTTGGACTAGGTCCTTGGTGAACATGAACCAGATCCCTAGACCTATGATAAGGATCATCCACTTTGAAGAAATAAAACCAGTTATATGGATTTGATCAAAGGACGGATAAAATTATGTATATAAGATGTGATGAATACGATGTAGTATTCTTGTACTATACGTAGATAATATTTTGTTGGTTGACAATAATGATGGAATATTGTCAAACGTAAGGGTATGGTTGTCCAAACAACTATGAAGGGCTTTGGAGAAATAAGACACATCCTTGGGGACCAAAGATCTAAGGGGTCTCCAGACAAGGATGATGTGCTTATCCCAAGCTTCATACAAGACACTGTCCTAACTCATTTGAGCATGGATACCTTCAAGAAAAGTTTGTTGCTTTTTAGTTGTGGAGCTACTCTATCTAAGGAGATATGTTTAGATTATCAAAGGGGATAGAGTTGGTAATGGCAGTTCCATTAGCGTCAACTATAGGAAGCCTCATGTATCCTAAAAATGAGACCGGATAACTGTTGTGCTTTAGGCATGGTTGACAGATATCGGAGTAACCCAGGTCAAGGAAATTGGATTGCGGTAAAAGCATATATTGGTGCCTGAGAAGGACTAAGGACTATATGTTGATTTACCGAGCAGATCAATATCCTGTGGATTATATGGATACAGAATTCCAATCTAAATAAGGGGCAAATATAGGTATTCCTCGGGGTTTTGTGTTTACTTTTAAGAGGTGGAACCATTGTATGAGAGAGTGTCGTGCAGTGGTTGCGTGATGAACTCTACTATGGAAGCTGGATGGATGACAGTCTCTGAGATAGCTAAAAGAGCTACATCGTTAAGGAACCTCAAGATGGACTTCGATGTGATTCCTAGTTTGCTCAGGACTATCACATTTTGTTGTGATTAAAATGTTGCAGTTGCTGTTGGGTATGGCATGGCGGGTTTCCTTAGCGAAAACATGGTCATCCTTGAGAGACCTCTCCATGTCTACAGATTAAAAATTAATCTGAATGGAGACCCGTCTCCCAATGACCATCTCGTCGTCGTATCGAACGATCCAAATTACAACTCGACCAATCACAAAGATCGAGCCTTGTAATTTGCTTAACCATTTGACCGCAGAAAAGGCGACGAGTGGATCGTCGGCTTTTGTATTTATGGGCGGGGTCTAATTAGTTAATTATTATCCATGATAAACACTCAAAATAATTAACAAACATTCATGAAATGATGAGGCACATAGACATGGCACAATAAAACATAAGGAGCTTCGGAAGAGATTATACCATCCTGATTACCTCGCGGCCTTCTACCTTATGTCCCCCCCTTTCATGGACGTCGTGTGGGCGACGATCTACCACGAACCGAGATTACCAAGGCAACCAATCAAGAACTTTCTTCCCAACCCAATACAACCCTAGCTCCTAGGCTTATCTCTGACTCCTCCTCTCCCCTTCAATCTTGCGCCGCCTGTCCTCTAAGGATGCCAAGTCCCGCCAGCCACCAAGAAACACCGAAGAGGGTCCTGAGGAAGAGGATGAAGAAGAAAAGGAGAAAGGAAACAACCTTCCTTGCCTCCAAAACCCGCCGGTTCCCTCAACTCTCACAACCGCCGGTGCAAGGAGGTTGTCGCCGATTCTCTTCCTTCTCCTTGCTCAATTCTGGCGTCTATCACCACAAAGGTGATGAGTAGGGATAGGTGAAGAGAAGAAGCACAAGTGATGACCGGAGTCACCTCCTTCCTTGGTTCTATTCTGTCACCTTCTTCCCTTCTACACCCGGCACCAATCAAGCCCTAGGAGAGAGAAACTATCTTGGAGAGAAGAGAGAAATCCCAAGGGTGTTATTAATTCGATAAAGCCTTGGTTCCTTGATCTCATGGGATATTTATAGGGCTAAGGTAGGGATCAAGAGGAGGAGTTGGATCTTGGCCTACCAATGGATCTATACCCGATCCATTAATTAAGATTCATTCCACCAAAGGATCTTAATTGAACTTCCTCACCAACCCTCATATTTTCATATGGGCTCCACCTATTACGAGTCATCCATCCCCTCGTGTTTAAGATATTGAATGCCCGTTAATTAATTTAAATTACTAACAATTCAAATTAATTAACTTATGGATCTTTGATTAGTACCACTCAACCTTATCATCATGTTGGATCAAATCCACTTGCAGGGTTTAACATGATGAACCTTTTGAGCTCATCGAGGGGGCATCATCATCCCGACTTACCAGGACACAGATTCCGTCCATAATCAATGACACACCATATTATTAATATTATCTCCTAACTTACCGGACATATCGATCTAATAGAATAGATCTCACCCCTTGGTAAATCAAAGAAATAATAATTAATAATACATGCCCGTTATTATATCGGGATTAAGGGATTGTACTCCATAATAAAATCTAAGGTCCTATCCAATTATTAGGTCAGTACAAATTGGATAACCTTTAGTTTTGGTCTTGCTCAATGTATTGGAAGCACACTAGTGTAATTCTTTGGTCAAGACCAACCACAACTAATTACACTACAACCATCCCGATGGTTTGTCCAATTCCATCTCGGTTGTGAGCCTCTACTTGTAACGACCCGTAAAATTTTCTCAATATTTTCTTTAAAATATTGATCATGCCTAGATAGATTCTCAAGGAACATAGGGATACTAGTAGGAACCTTAGCATGATTATCGATGATTTTCTATATGGAATAAGAAGCTAAGTACTAATGGGCCTTACATGGGCTTTTCTAGTACCATGGTTATTAGTGGATCTTAGGTAGAATTTAATATAAATAGAAATGAGTTTCAATTAGGAATATTAGCATGGCTATTGGTGGACCTTAGGGGGCATTGCCGAAAATAAAAGAAAAAAAATAAAATAAAATAAAATAAAAATAAAGTGCATGCACCAAGGATTGAACCTTGGACCTAATGTATCACCATGCATGTACTAACCAATTCACGTAGCAAGGGAGTGCTAGTGGAAAAGGAAGAGGATTTTAGTTGAGTCTAAAGGAAATGAAGGGTCACCATGAGAGGAGGCATCATGTCTCTTCACTTGCCCCCACCATTTGGGTATAAAAGGAGTAGGTGAGAATGGAAGAGACATTGGAGTTACTCTTCTTCTTCTCTTCTTCCACCAAGGCTATTCCTCTCCCTCTTCTTCCTTCTTCTAGCCGAAACCCACAAGGGTTTGTCTCCCTTAGAAAAGCTTCACAAAGGACTCCATCTTGAAGATCCAAGACTTTCTACAAGGCTACAAGGGCTAAGGAGAGGTCTAGGGTCAAGAAGGTTTCTTTTTATTTCTATTCAAGGATTATATCCAAGATAAGGAAACGTAAGACTCCCTCACCTGTGGTATAATAGTTTTCAAGTTGTTTTCATGATATAAGAATTTGTTTGGACTATATGTTGAGAAAACTAGGGTTAGGGCTTTCAAGGGTTTCGGCCATCACATGTTCCCATGGTTAAGTTTGGATCTAATTCTCTAATGATGCTTCTTATGTTTTCTCATGTTGTAAGGTATGTTAATGGGGATTTATGTGAGAGTTTTTACATGATCTATGACCCTTGTAACTTTCGGCCAAGTTAGGTTTTAGGGCAAGGGGTTAGGGTTAACTCCAAGCAAGGGTTCTAATGACTTCCTATGGTATTATATGTAATGTATGGGATGTAAATTGGGAATTGTATGAATTTTTACATATGCTTGTGACCCTCTAGGGTTTCGTCCAAAGTCAAGATGTAGGGCTAGGACTTCGGGTTAGCTCCAATTATGGGGTCTAATGGCTCCCTATGGCATGGTATGTAATGTATGGGTTTTCTTTTACTCATGGAACCCTTCATGTTGATTGTATAAGGGAGCCTCCTCCTAATGAACTTTCGGCCAAGTCCATGATCTAGGGTTTGGGTTGGGTTAAGGTTTCAAGGATACTTGGTTATGGTTTACTATGATGTATGTATATGTTTAAGTATGTTGTAAGAATTTTTACACTACCTAAAACCCTAGCTTTATGTGTTATATGCCATGACTTTGTATGTTTAGGTTATGTTCTATGTTTATTCATGAATGTTTTAACCATATACCATGAACACATGTATTTGATGTAGGCTTCATGTTATATAGAATAATGAATGTAGGTTGTTAAATGCCTATAGTAGATATATGGTTATGAAGGTCTATGCATGTTTTATGATGAATGCCATGAACCTAAGTTATGTTTAATGCTATGAACCTAAGTAGTATGTGTCATGTTCATATGAATCTTACCATGCTTGCTCTATGAGGGATACTATGATTATGTATGCTAGATGATATGTACCATCTATGAAATGCATGTTTATCTCATGTACCATGATCATGCAAGCTTATGAACCAAGATGATGTTTATGCCTGGAGGCATAATTATGTATGTATGTCATGTTTATGAATGAAGATGATGAATGA
>JAGFNQ010003241.1:484588-511861 GCA_024364735.1 Boesenbergia rotunda | reverse complement strand
CAGCCGGACCTGAGGCTGAACCAAGCTCTAGAAGAACAAAGAAACCCAGACTTAGTCACCCAACCGATCAAATTGTGGGTGATCCAACTCTAGGAGTCAGGACTAGGTCTTCCTATAGGAACCTTAGTCAAATAGCTATGATATCAAAAATTGAACCCAAAACTATAGAAGAAGCCCTGCCTGATCCTGATTGGATCATAGCTATGCAAGAAGAATTAGCCCAATTTGAGAGAAACCAAGTTTGGGAACTAGTGCCTAAACCTGAAGGTAAATCCATTATAGATACTAAGTGTGTCTTTAGGAACAAGCTAAATGATCAAGGAGAAATAGTCAGAAATAAAGCCCGCTTAGTAGCTAAGGGATTCAGCCAAGTAGAGGGACTAGACTATGATGAAACATATGCCCCAGTAGCTAGACTTGAGTCCATTAGAATGTTATTGGCCTTTGCATCCCATAAAGGATTCAAATTATATCAAATGGATGTAAAGTCAGCCTTTTTAAATGGATTTATTAAAGAAGAAGTTTATGTAGGGCAACCCACCGGGTTTGAGGACTTAGACAAACCTAACCATGTCTACAAACTAACTAAAGCCCTATATGGATTAAAACAAGCACCTAGGGCTTGGTATGAAAGACTATCAACTTACTTAACTACTAAAGAATTTAAACAAGGCCAAATTGACTCAACCCTATTCATTAAAATCCTAGGAAAAGATATATTTATTGCCCAAATTTACGTAGATGACATAATCTTTGGATTCACCAACACCTACTTTCTAAAAGAATTTGTCAAGATAATGGAAGATGAATTTGAAATGAGCTTAGTTGGTGAGCTTACATTTTTCCTAGGACTACAAATCAAACAAACTAGGGATGGTAACTACGTTCATCAATTCAAATATGCTAAAAAATTAATAAAGAAATTTAAAATGGATAATTCTAAAAGTATAAGTACCCCCATGGCCACTAATGTAAAAATAGATAGTGACCCTGATGGTAAACCAGTGGACCCTAAACTCTATAGGAGTATGATAGGTAGCCTACTGTACCTTACAGCCAGCAGACCTGATATTCTTTTTGCTGTAGGGATGTGTGCTAGATACCAAACTTGTGCTAAGGAAACGCACTTAGCAGCCTTAAAAAGAATTTTAAGATATGTAAAGGGCACCCTAAATGTAGGGATTTGGTATCCTAGAACTTCAACTTTTGATTTAACAGGATATACAGATTCTGACTATGCAGGCTGTAAGTTAGATAAAAAGAGCACAAGTGGAAGCTGCCAACTGCTAGGTCAGAGTCTAGTTAGTTGGTGCAGCAGAAAACAACACTGTGTAGCTCTATCCACAACTGAAGCTGAGTATGTGGCATTAGGAGAATGTGTGGCTCAACTTTTATGGATGATGCACACACTTAAGGACTATCAGCTCAACTACACCCAAACTCAAGTATTTATTGACAATATAAGTTCAATTAATTTAACTAAGAACCCAATCCAACACTCCAGAACCAAACATATAGAAGTCAAACATCATTTTGTAAGAGACCATGTAACGAGGGGTGAAATAGTACTCAAGTATATTGACTCTAAATCCAACCTAGCTGATATATTCACAAAGCCCTTACCTGAGTCTGAGTTCAGCTCACTAAGAAGGCAGTTAGGATTGTGCTCTGTAGAATAGAAAAACTTAATTTTTTTTGCTCTATTTTTTTAAAAATTGTTTCTAAAAATAGAATTTGAAAAATCGCTTTACTTAATTTTAAAATCAGTTATTTTTCCTTTCGACTTAGTTTTATTTAAAAACTACCCCCTTTCAAAACTAGGGATTTTTCGAAAATGGACTTAGGCTAGGCCCTAACCCTAGAACTGCATGCACCTATAGACTTAGAAGCCAGCATCTCACAAGCACCTTAGGGTACTTATGATTGATAACCTAGAAAGGGTTGAGATGCTTAGGTCTTTGCCTTAATTCAAGATGCTTTAAGTCAGTGCATCTGCAGTAATTGGGGCACTAAATACAACTTATACAGCAATCAAGTTAAGTGTCAAGCTTAGAAAATCTAACTTGAACAGAAACACTTAACTTGACTAACCCTAGCAAAAACTACTGTATATAATAGTTGGTAAGTAGCTAATTGGGTTAGACAGGTCCCAACAGAGATAATTGATTGATTTAGTGTAATTGATTATCTAGTGTAAATCTAACTGGTTCAGTACAGCAAATTATCATTTTCTGTATTCATGCTATATTTATCTGTTTTGATATATGACAAAGGGGGAGAGATAGAGATAAGGGAAAAATTATGTTTTTCTAGATTTTTCCTTTATTCAAAAAGTTTCAAAAATTATGTTTTTCTAAATTTTTCCTTTATTAAAAAAGTTTCAAAATTCTTTACTTAAAAACGTTCAAAAAATTGCTAAGTACTCTAGCCTCAAAATTTTTGCTCAAGCTCTCAAAATTTTGCTAAGTACTCTAGCCTCAAAATTTTTGCTCAAGCTCTCAAAATTTTGCTAAGTACTCTAGCCTTTTAAAAGGCTCTTACTTAAGCTTGTCAAATTTTTTCTCACTAAAGCTTAAGTATTTCAAAATTGTCAAGTACTAAAGTGTACCAAATCCTACTAAGTACTTAAGCTTGCTATATCCTACTGAGTACTTAAGCTAACATTTTTGAGTACTTTAAAACTTAAGACTTTAAATTTTTTTTGGTAATCTAATTATGCTTTAAAAAACTCTACTATGTATTTTTAGCTTAAGTCACCTCTAAATACCTAAAACTTAAAGTTTTCAAAGTACAAGTAAAGTTTTTTTAACCCCACGAATTTTTGAAAAATCTAGGGGGAGATTCCTTCCAGGGGGAGGGAACAAAAGTTAAAACTATTTTATGTTTTGCTTAAACTTAACTTTTTGAACTAGGGTTGCCATTAATCAAAAAGGGGGAGATTGTTGGTGCTGAATGCACCCAAGTCAAACCTGTGTTTTGATAATAGCAACATAGGTCAAAAGTTAAGTCTGTCTTGCTTTCTAACAAGTTAATCTAGTGTGCAGTAAAAGCCCTAGCGAAGGACTGCTAGGCACTGGCGAAGGAATGCCAGGGTAAAAAGCCCTAGCGAAGGACTGCTAGGCACTGGCGAAGGACTGTCAGTCTCAAGCCCTAGCGAAGGACTGCTAGGCAACTGGCGAAGGACTGCCAGCTTACAAGACCTGACAAAGGACCGTCAGACAAAAGTCCAACCAAAGGAGCGGTTGGCATCAGGTAAATTCTCCCGAGAGGAGTAGGTGAGGACGTGTTCCCCGTCGAGGGAACAGTAGGCGTCGGTTCGACCTAGGACTCCATTATGGAGACCAAAGTCAGAACCAAGACAGCTAAGGCTGTATAAAATAATAATTAATTATTTTATTATGTTTTGGACTAACCCTGGATGCAGGACCAAAGGAACGTGTGTCTGCAGCTCAGAGAGCCTCAAAGGAGTGAGGCAGCAGCTGAGTAGGGCGCCCTGAGTGTCTAGGGCGCCTCCAAGGTGAACAAGAAACAAGTAAGGCAAAAAGGTGTGCGGCTAACAACTGGCCGAGGCGCCCTCTGCAGCCAGGGCGCCCTCAGCAGCCAGGGCACCCTGAGCGCCCAGGGCGCCCTCAGGTCCAAGGCGCTTCGCGCCTACGCCAGCGAGGCCGATCAAATCTATCCAGCCGAGAAGACCGGGTCAACGAAGGCGCCCTCAGCGACCAGGGCGCCCCAAAGGTCAAACTTCATCCCTATTTAGGCGGGATAAAGCTTGACCGAGCAAACTGCGGATCGGATGACACTTGGCAGGGCGCCCCCGACGTCCAGGGCGCCCTAGGGGCTATAAATAGCACCCCTCGACCCCAAGCTTCACATCAACTTGATTCCAAAGCTTCCACGCTCTTCTACGCTCGTGCCTTGCTCCAGAAACGCCTCACCTCGAGCCGACGACGTCCCGCTGCCCCAAAAAGAATCGATACACTCCGGACGTCGGTAACGAAGAGCTTAATATTTTATTATTATTTAATTGCACTCTCTTTGTAATTGAAATCATTGTAACCTATTTGCGCGAATATAGAATTGCCCAAAGTAAACGGTCAACGACCGTGGGCCTTGGAGTAGGAGTCGTCACAGGCTCCGAACCAAGTAAAAATCACTGTGTCTCGTATTTTTATTTCCGCTGTGCACTTACTTTTAGTTTTTCGAAAAAGAGCGATTACCGATATTCACCCCCCCCCCTCTATCGGTTTTTCACGATCCAACAGATAATGATTATGCCATTAAGGCATCATGATGATATGCATTAAGTATGAATGATGAAATGCCAAGTATGTTTTATGTCATGATAAGGGATGGACACCTTAAGAATGCCTCGGTTATGGAACTACCGTAGCTGTTCCTACTCTTATGCTATGCTTCATGAATCACGATTATATTTATGTTATGTATGTTCTATGAATGATGAAGCATGCAAAGATATTTTACTTTAATATGAATGGGCTTGTACCGGACCGAAGCAAGGGTCCAAGGGATGGGCACCTTAAGAACGCCTCGGTTCTGGACTACCGTAGTTGTCCACGGTTCTGGGACTACCGTAGCTGTCCAACAGGGATGGGCACCTTAAGAATGCCTCGGTTTTTGGAACTACCGTAGCTGTTCCTACCCTAGTAGGTCGAGACTAGCTACCTCGTATTTGCTTAGGGATGCGCGCATATGATGTATGTATGTGGTAAAGTCGGGGACCCCATGATGTTATGATTATGTTTAAGTATTTATAATTATGGTTTTCAAATAAGCATCCTTATGATATATGCATTTGACTCATGTATTCATTTATGTTAAGAATTATGTCATGATAAGTATGTTTATGCTTATGTTCATGTTAAGAATTATGCCATGATAAGTATGTTTATGCTTATGTTCATGTTAAAAATTATGCCATAATAAGTGTGTTTATGCTTATGTTCATGTTAAGAATTATGTCATGTTAAGTATGTTTATGCTTATGTTCATGTTAAGAAGTATGTCATGATAAGTATGTTTATGCTTATGTTCATGTTAAGAATTATCCCATAATAAGTAGGTTTATGCTTATGTTCATGTTAAGAATTATGTCATGATAAGTATGTTTTATGCTTTTGTTTTCTGTTAAGAATCCTGCTATGCTAAATGTTAATATGCTTATGTTTTATGTTAAGAATATGCTTATGTTTTATGTTCAGAATTATGCTATGTCAAATGTTTCATATGTTTATGTTTTATGAGACGCATGATTTTTAGTGAGTAGGAAAGGGTCTTACTAAGCCTATGTGCTTATAGTCTTATTTTCTTATACCGCAGATCAAGCAAGAGGTTATTAAGTGAAGTAGCAGGAGGGGCAAGAGTGTGTGTGTGGTAGTGACATGGAAAAGGAAAGAGAAAAAGGATTCTCATATTTATACTTGTTGCATGCCTTGTGTTTTGAAACGCTTTCTTAGGTTCTATGCTATACCTATGATAGTTATGCCTAAAGAATAACTTACTACTTATGATGCTTATAGATGAGTTATGGAATGTTTATATTATGATGCTACGTATGATATTAATATGCCAAGTTACAATGCCACCATGTTCATGAATGATAGTTAAGGCATATATACATGATTCAAGTATTAGTTGCATGGTCAAACGCATGTGTATAAATAAGAAAATTATCCTGCTGCATTAAGATATTCATATGCATACATGTATGTTATCGTAACGCCGCTTTCTCGCCACACCGTAAGTTGTGGGAAAAAGGCGGGCGTTACACTACTATACTAGGCAAGGGACTGATAACATGATCTTCCATGTAACACCATACACCATGTTATCTACAATGCGTAGTAAAGGACTTTCATGCATGTACTAATATAAACAAGCACCTAGTGTTGTTGTGATTCTCTTTTCAAAATAATGATGATCATATATAAAAGAGGAAAGTCTTTCAGTATACACATCTTACAATCTCCCACTTATACTCAAAGACTTTGCTATTCTCTCACTGCCATACATCTGACTCCCATATCTTCCACATGCCGATCAAAAGCTCTAGCTGGATGAGCTTTAGTGAAAGGATCCGCCAGGTTGTCCTCTGATGCAATATTGGCAACAACCACTTCTCCTCGCTTTACGATTTCTCGTACCAGGTGATACTTGCGCTCTATGTATTTACTCGCCTTATGGGCTCGTGGTTCCTTCGAGTTTCCAACTGCACCACTATTATCACAAAAGATTATGATAGATCTGGGCAATCTAGGAATCACATCTAAGTCCATGATGAAGTTCCTGAGCCATACAGCTTCCTTGGCTGCCTTTGAGGCTGCCACATTCTCAGCTTCCATGGTGGAGTCCGCCACACATTTCTACTTGACACTCCTCTAAACAATGGCTCCACCTCCTAGAGTAAACACAAACCCCAAGGTAGACTTACTCTTGTCCCTGTCTGATTGGAAATTTGAGTGTGTATAACCCACAGGGTCTAATTGGTCTGCCCATTAAACTAGCATATAATCCCTAGTTCGTCTCAGATATTTGAATATATGCTTTACCGTAGTCTAATGTCCCTGTCCAGGGTTACTCTGATATCTTCTAACCATGCCCATGACAAAATAGATATATGGTCTCGTGCACAACATGACATGCATGAGTCTTCCTACTGCCGAGGCATAAGGAACCACCTTCATTTCCTCTATCTCCTTTGATGTTTTCGGACACATCTCCATAGATAGAGGAGCTCCATGCTTGAAGGGTATGAAACCCTTCTTGGAGTTTTCCATGCTAAAACGAGCCAGGACAGTGTCAACATATGATGCTTAGGATAAGCACAACATCCTTTTCTGGCGATCCCTTATGACCTTGATACCAAGGATGTGTCCTTCTTCTCCTAATTCCTTCATATCAAACAAATTTAATAACCAGACCCTTATGTCTGGTAACACTTTGGCATTGTTGTCAATTAACAAAATGTCATCTATGTAAAGTACAAGAAACACCACTACGTTTCCGTCACATCTCTTATATACACATGATTCATCCGGGCTTTGAATGAATATGTATGACTGGATTACCTCATCAAAGCAAATGTTCCAAGATCGCGAAGCTTGCTTCAATCCATAGATGGATCGATTAAGCTTGCATACTAGATGCTCTTTGCCCTTTGCAATAAACCCCTCTGGTTGCTTCATGTAGATGGTCTCCTTAAGACTTCCATTGAGGAAAGCAGTCTTGACGTCCATCAGTCATATCTCATAGTCCATATGAGCTGTAATAAATAAGAGAATTCGGATAGACTTAAGCATGGCTACCGGCGAAAAGGTCTCCTCATAATCGATATCCTCTTTCTGAGTATACCCTTTCGCAACAATCCTAGCATTGAAGGTCTCAACCTTCCCGTCTGATCCTCTCTTTCTTTTGTAGATCCACTGGCATCCAATAGCTTTTACACCATCAGGTGGTTCTACAAGCTCCCAGACATGATTAGAATCCATAGATTTTATCTCAGAGTTCATTGCCCTTTGCCAAGAATCTGCATCTTTATATTGGAGGGCCCCGTCATAGGTCCAGGGATCCGGTTCATGTTTACCTGGGACCATGTCCGAAGACTTTCTCAAAAACATGAACCTCTCAGGCTGTCTCACAATCGTCCCACTGCGACGAGGTACTACCTGTGTATCTTCTGTGACACGCGGTGCAGTTACTTGTGATGTATCCTCTTGTACAATTGGTCCTAAGGTCGGAACACCCCCTCTTAATTCTTCAAGCACTAGTCTACTCTTGGGCTTGTGGTTCATCACATAGTCTTCTTCTAAGAATTTGGCATTCGTGCTGACGATTACCTTCTGATCCTTAGGACTATAGAATAGACCACCTTTCGTTCCCCTAGGATAACCTACAAACAAACGTACTTCCATACGAGATTCCAACTTATCAGTATCTCCCTTCAGTACATATGTAGGACTACCCCAAATCCGAACATGTCCTAGACTAGGCTTGCGCCCAGTCCACAGTTCTGTGGGAGTAGAAGGGACTGACTTAGATGGAACCAAGTTCAGTATATACGCTGTCGTTTCCAGAGCATATCCCCAGAACGAATCAGGTAAGTCAGAATAGCTCATCATTGACCTAACCATTTTCATAAGAGTCATATTCCTTCTTTCTACCACACCGTTCTATTGGGGCATACCGAGTGCAGTTAGCTTAGACTGAATCCCAGCCTCTGATAGGTAGGTCCTAAACTCTCCAAAGAGGTACTCACCACCACGATCAGATCGTAGTGTCTTGATACTTTTAGCCCGATGTTTCTCCACATCAGCCTTGAACTCTTTGAACTTATCAAAGCATTCAGACTTGTGGTGCATCAGGTAAATATATCCGTACCTTAAATAATCATCAATGAAAGTGACGAAATATTTAAAGCCACCACTAGCCTGGATTGACATAGGACCACACAAATCAGAATGAATCAGTTCTAGCACATCTTTGGCCCTATACCAAGTCTAAGGTGCCAAAGATACGTCTGATTCATCTTAGAAGACTCGTTTCTCTTACTTAGGTTAGATGATGATCTATTCACTTCTGTTTGCATCGTGAGAGTCTTTGGTCCTAGAGTGTACAGATTGCCAACCAAAGTACTCGAACAAATAATCTCTCGATTTCTCTTTATAACAACTCTGTTATTAAAAGCAATAGAATATCCATCTTTTATTAACTTAGAAACTGAAATTAAATTCTTTCTAAATGAGGGTACATATTGGCAATCTCTCATAACTAACACTTTATTTCTCTCAAAAGACAAATAAAAATCTCCCACTGCAACTGCTGCCACCTCCGTATCATTGCCCATGTAGGCCACAATTTCTGCATCAACCAGCCATCCGGTTTCCTAGAACCCCTGCAGAGTATTGCTGACATGATCAGTGGCTCCCGTATCTACGCACCAGGTACAGGTAGATAGCACCGCTAAACATGTTTCAATGACTAAGCATGAGGAAATACCTTTGTCTTGACGACGGGGATCGTCCGCCTTCCAGTGTCCAGTTTGCTTACACGTGAAGCACTTGCCTTTCGGCTTCTTCACGCCAGTCCGAGGTCCCTGTGATGTTGTTGCCTTCTTGAACCCTCCTTGTTTCTTCTTCTTCCTGCCATTCGGCACAGAAGCAGAAACCCTTTGAGACACTGAGGCCTGTGAACTCTAACGAAACAACCCCTCGCCGCTTAGAGTTCTCCTAGTAGTTCCTCTAACGTATACTCATGCTTGTTCATGTTATTGTTGAGCCGGAACTGCTCAAAACTCCTAGGCAGAGACTGGAGTATAATATCAACTTGGGTTTCCCCGTCGATTTGTGCTCCCAGTACCTCAATCTCATTGAGGTGAGCCATCATTTTCAGGACATGATCCCTAGCGGGTGTCCCTTCGACCATAGTAGTCGTCATCAGTTTCTTCATCACTACTTGCCTAGCGGCTCGACCTTGGTGCCTGAAGAGCTCCTTGAGGTTTAGCATCATTGCATAAGCAGTGGGCATGGCCTGATGCTGATGTTGCAAAACAATTGACATAGATGCCAGAATGTAGCACCGCGCCATCTCATCTGCCTTGACCCACTTCTTATAGCGCTCCCTCTGCTCTTCTCTAGAGTTCTCGCTAGGCCTTTCAGGACAGTTCTCAAAGAGTACATATTTGTCCTCTACAACAGTAAGGACAATGTCAAGGTTTCACATCCAGTCAATGTAGTTAAGTCCAGTAAGTTTATTCTCCTTAAGTATTGTTGCTAGTGGGTTAAAGGTGTAACACCCCAAAATTTTCCCATATGAAATATTATGAATTCATGAAACATTATTATTATTATGAAATTTCATGATGGGCTTGGCTTAAGGGGCTTGGATGTGGATTAGTGCAAAATGTGATAAAAAGAAAATATAGAAGGGAGGAAGCAAGGATTGAACCTTGAACCTCCTAGTTGCACTAATCATGTCATAACCAACGCACCAAGCCATGTTTCATGTAGAGAGAATAAGAAACATGCTTGTTAAAGCTAGGGAAGTGAAGAGACATGTCTCTTCACGAGAAAAGTATAAATAAGAGAAGGAGAGGTTGGAATAACTTCCTCTCTTCTTCTTCCTCACTCTCCCCACCGAAAATTCACTCTCCCCCTTTCCTTTTCATTTTCGAAAAGTAAACCCTAGGGTTCTAACCCTAGGGAATTGGAAGGGAGAAGATCCCACCCAAGGACCTTGCCCTCTATTAGGGCCAAAGGTTCTAGAGAAGTTTTAGCAAAGGAAATTCTCACTCTTCCTTCAACTAAGGGAACCCTAAGGAGTAAGAGAAGGAGAAATTCAAGCGAAAGGATGTAAGTATCCCCTCGCCTGCAGTGTAATGGTTATTGTATGAGTTCTTCTCCTTGTAGTTTTCGAAAATGGGGATCTTTCCCCTTTAGTGAGTTTCGGCCACCCCCTTAGAGGAGGCCTTGGTTACTTCTTGTTATATGAGTAGACCCTTGGAACTTAGGGTATATGTATTTGTTGTTTCCTTCATGATGTTATGAACAAAATTTTACGGTTTCACCCTTGAGTAGGTTTCGGCCACCCCCAAGGGGGAGACTTTGGTTAGTCCTTGATGCATGAGAAGACCCCTTGGAATTTAGGGTATACTTATATGTTGTTTTCCCTACATGTTGTGATGACAAAATTAGGGTTGAACCCCTTATAAGGTTTCGGCCAAAACATGAAACAAAGAGGGTTTAGGGTTGTATGGTTTCTTATGATGTATCCATGTTTAGTAGTGTAGACAAAGTGTTTGTGTAAATGTTTGTGTGAAACCTAAGTTCAAGAACCCTAGTTTCCCTACCCTTGACTTTCGGCCAACCCTAGGAGAATTAGGGTTTAGGGTGCATGATTATCCTAGGATGTATTCTTGGCTTAATGTGTTGCAGGAAATGTATGTGAAGGTTAAACTACCCTACGAGACATGATTATGTTTAGTAAGATGATATGTATATGCATGGGATGTCTGAATGAAATGCTTGATTGGAAATCTTAAGGTTCCCTAGTATGTGATATTCGGCCAAGGCATGAACATTAGGGATTGTGAAGGTGAAACTACCCTACGAGACATGACTATGTTTAGTAAGATAATATGTATATGCATGTGATGTTTAAATGGAATACTTGATTTGGAAATCTTAGTGTTCCTAAGATATATGTGATGCTTTTCTCATGTGATGCTTGTATGGGATATTTGATGTCAAAACAGTCTAAGCTACCCTACCCTTGATTTTCGGCCAAACCCTAGGTTTAGGGTTAGGAAGGGTTAAATTAAACCATGAAACAGGTTATGATATGAATATGATTGATGTGACCAATTTTGTCATATATAAGTATGTGTAAGTGTTTGAAATGTGATGTATGTATGAGCATGTTTATATAGCCCATGGGGCACCCTTTATGAACTGCATGTGATGTGTATGATAAAATGATTGAAAGGATACTCCACTAAGTATGGGATCAAGAGCACCCCTTATGTTGTGTGGTGTGTCCCTACGGGATCAGGAGCACCCTTGAAGAGTGGTGTGTCCCTTAAGAGTGGATTGGAGTACTCCTTAGCATATATGTAAAAGCATGATAAGTATTTTACTTTAGAAGTTGTGTACCCGACTCGGAAGGGGGTCGTCAAATCCGGGTTGCATGTTAACGTAAGGTCATGGCTCCGGTAGGACGGAAGGGTCCTGCTCTAATTGATTGGTGGCTCGCTACCCCAATTCATTAGGGAACGCGCAATAGGTAACGCGCGATATGTGGTACACAACTGGGCCCTATACGATATGGATGTATTTTTAAGTAATACCTTTATGGAATTGTTTTGAAAACATTCATTGGAAGCATTTATTATATGTGAAGGGCATGCTTAAGGTACTTTATACTACATGCTTGGAAACTTTGTTGTTTAGTATGCTTTGATGAACTCATGCTTATGATTTGTTATGTGTACATGTTGTATTCTTTCGTATGGATTTTGCGAGTAGGACAGGATCCTTACTAAGCATTTGTGCTTACTAGTTTATGTGTTGTCTTATGCTGCAGATAAGGGTAAGGAACACTAAACTAAAGGAAGAGGCAGGAGGCTGAAGATGTGTGGGGTGGTGGCTCGGGAAAGAAAGATCTTTATATCTACATTACTATGTTTATGATAACATTTTCTTCAAAAATGAATGTTAGTAATTAGGTTTGATGTTGCATGATAATGATTACACTTAGAATTCTCATATACTTGATTTTGTTTGATTATATTATGGTATGAAGTAATATGTGAACCTATCATGTTATAGAATAACTTTTGATTAAAATATTTCAAATCAAAAGTTTTACCCATTAATCTTACATTCGTAAGAGAAGGTTTTACCCATTAATCTTACTATCTCATCAACCTAACTTTTTGACAAGTATGATCAATAGTTGGTTAACTTTGGCCTTGCCAAATATTAGCAGTGACTCCAATGGGGAGGATATTATTATTCGCATCTAAGTGTTTACCATTATACGACACTAAAAAAATTATTTCCGATTATGTGCCTTCCGATGGGGAAGTACACACACTCTTTAATAATTTTCTATAGTCTTTTCCGACCTATTGATCTGCAGAACAAGTCCATCCGATGGGGAGGAAGGCACTCAGAGCCGACGCGCAGACTTGTTCGCATCACTTGTTGAATTGTAATGGAGGTCATGGGACCCTTAGGGCCCCTCTCTCACTTAGTAATTTATTACGAGGAATTTTAACTAGCACACACACAACAAGCACATAACCAACATAATGAAAAATAGAAAATCCTAGATTTTCCAACTTTCATGGCCTTGGTCTCCAATGCGCCTCCAGTTGTGTCGTCACTTCGTCCGCTCCTCCCTTCCTTTTGCGCAAGCCACCTTAAGGGATCTCCGAGCCGAAATGACTAGCTAATATTTTACATCTTCGATCCTATACTCCACGAAGGAGTGTACATGAAAACTAGATCGAAAGTAAAATAATAAGCTTGGCTAAACATGTGCCGTATTTAATTTCAAAAATTAAATATTACCTAGCCTCGTCAACCCCGAGGATTAATTAATTTACAAAAATATTGCACAACCATTCACACAACAAATATTTGGCCATGATAAGTTGGAATCCAGTGTCTGTAACACAAAGTTAGCCTACCGACATCCACATATCATCCAACAAAATATAATGTATGAAAAATGCAAAAAGTTAACCAATCCTAAACACACAAAATCGGAAACCTCAGCTTTGGTACCAATTGTTGGGTATGGCTTGGCGGGTTTCCTTAGCGAAAACTGTTGGATCGGAGTAAATCGATAGAGGGGGGTGAATATCGATCGAAAATTTTTGAACTAGTTAAGAGAAATACGCAGCAGAAATAGTAAAGCAAAGCCGCTAACACGATTTATTTTACTTGGTTCGGAGTCGCGGTCGGCTCCTACTCCAAGGCCCACAGTCCTTGACCGTTTACATTGGGTAATTCTATATTCGTAATGTGAATACAGTTTTGAGTACAGATATAGAATCGAAAAAGCAGTTGCACACTTAAGAAAAATAACAGTTTACCGACGACCAAAGTGGATGAAATCTTGGAGCAGCGGGTTGTCATCGGAGCTTGAATCTCGAATGCAGAGCGTGCCGAAGCATAGCGTTTGAGCGAAAGTGTTGAAAGCGAATTGAGCGAGTTGTACCGAAGCCTTGGGGGTGAACCCCCTTTTATAGTTGTCTCCTGGGCGCCTGTGATGAAGGGGGCGCCTGACACGTGGCCTCTCCTACACGAACACTGATCCGCAGGCTTGGTTAGCACTTATCCCCTTCATTGAGGCGCTTGAGCTGTCTGGGGCGCCTGAGCTGTCTAGGGCGCCTAGCTTGACTTGGTCCATAGGCTTCGTGGAAGTTTGCTTCGATGGTCTCGGTTTGGCCTTGCACTGGGGCGCCTGTATCCTTACAGGCGCCTAGCCCAGTGAGGTGCCTCCTTCCAATGAGGCACCTGAGCTACAGAAACACAATCCCTTCATTTCCTACAACCAAGCTTAGTTCCAAAACACAAGAAGCAAATATATAATATATGTTAGACATTATTTACAGCCTAAGTTGTCTTGGTTCTGAAAAATATTTAAAGAAAAATATTGAGAGGATTATACTGGTCGTTATAGGACCTTCGCTCTGATACCAATTGTTGGATCAATTCCGGTATGCTAGAGGGGGTGAATAGCATTTTTCGATTCTTCTTGTACCAGATTTACTTGGTATCCACCCCGAACGGGTGACTAATCCGTCGGTGGATCACTCCCCGGATAACCTCCGGCTAGCTCTTGTCGCTCCTTGTGGGTGGAGAAACCTCGCCACAAACTCGGACAATACTCTCAGCACCAAAGACTACTAACAAGTCTTAACCAAGCTTGTTTCATCAAGAGTCTCAGCCAAAACCGAGTTCTCTTTAAGTAGAACTCGGGCTGAAAACCCTCGCTAGCAGTCGACTACACCTAGGGCAGTCAACTGCCCCACTCAGAATTCGACCGTTGACACCCCCAACATTCGAATTCTGCCAGCTGACAAGCCGTTACCAGTCGACTGCTCCCAGGGTAGTCGACTGGTCCCTTACTAAGCCTAGAGTTACACTCCCTGAGTACATTTCACTCCGCACTCAAACCCTAGGACTTCCCGAGTGCAATCACACAGCACTCGTATCCTCACGACTCAACTGACTCCTCATCCGCAGCCTCGACTATTGCCTTCGCACCCTCTTCATCTTCGGCTCCCGTCCCTCGGATGCACGGAAGCCTCCATCTTGCCTCTATGCCATCCTTCAGGCATGCCTCGAAGTCCGCACCCATCAGCTCATCGTCCCTGCTCTCCATGGTCCCTCGGGTACTCACAAACCTCCAGCTTGTCTCCATGCCACCCTTCACCGTACCGAGGCCGTCCAGTCAAGTCCATATATGTAACCTGTATAACCTGCACACTCAACATACACATATTAGAACACAAGGGTAAACCTAACTTAAACCCTTTGCCCAAACATCAAAACACTTGGTCACTCCGGACCACAGATTGCCTCAACAAACAGTTTGTGCAAAAAACATTTTATTTGAAACAAAACCTCTTTAAGGAATTTTTAAATAGGTTTTCGCATAGATTTGTTCTCTAAGAAAAAACTTTACTGAGAAACATTTGCCAAAAATTTGAAAAGGTTTTTGCTTAGACAAACATTATTTACTAAGGAAAATTTTACTTAGAAATATATAGAAAAATGCTCTTCGAAAATTTTTAAACACTTAGAAATTTTTGAAAGCTCTTAGAAGAAAATTTGGAAGCACTTAAAAAATTTGAAGCACTTAAAAAAAAATTTGAAGCACTTAGGAAAAAAATTTTAAATCCCTTAGAAAATTTTTTTGAAGCAGTTAGAAATACTTAGAAGAAAAGTTTGAAGTACTTAGACATTTTACATTACTTTTTGAAGCAGAGATAAAATTTTAAAAAAAATTGAAAAAATTTCTCTCTCTTTTCTCCTTTCTCTCTCACATTGCCATATATTAAAAAAAATGATAACAACTATTGCAAGTTAATCTTGAATTAGGGCTAGTTACAAAATTGGAAGACCGTATTGAACCAACTCTAGTGAAGTCAAGAAAAACAAACCAATTAATCTAACTCAGTTCGGCTCCTGTCTAACCCAGTTAGCTACTTACTAACTGATATAAAATAGTAGTTTTCACTAGGGTTAGTCAAGTTAAGTGATTTGATCAAAGTTAGATTTGCTAAGATTGAACACTTAACTTGATTGTTGTTCAATCTGTATTTATCGCCCCAATTCCTGCAGATGCACTGACTTAAAGCATCTTGAATCATGCAAAGACCTAAGCATCTCAACCCAGTCTAGGTTATCACTCAAAGTACCCTAAGGTGCTTGTGAGATACTGGCTTCTAGATCTATAGATACATGGAGTTCTAGGGTTAGACCCTAAGCTATGTCCATTTTGCACAAAACCCTAGTTTTGAAGGGGGTAAGTTTTTGAAAAACTAAGTCGGAAAATCATTTTAAATTTCAATAATTTGACGAAAGAATTGATTTAAAGAAATTTTTGAAAACTTTTAAAAATAATTTGAAAATTGAACAAATTTTTGAAACACAATATAGAATAGTCATATACTACTAAGCACAACCATAACTGCCTTCTTAGTAAACTAAACTCAGATTCAGGTAAGAGTTTGGTAAAAATGTCAGCTAAGTTGGATTTTGAGTCCACATGCATTAGTACTATTTCGCCCCTGGCTACATGATCCCTTACAAAATGATGTTTGACTTTAATATGTTTTGTTCGGGAGTGCTGAATTAGATTCTTAGTTAAATTGATTGAACTAATGTTATCAATAAAAACTCGGGTTTGGGTATAGTCAAGCTAGAATTCCTTAAGAGTGCACATCATCTATAAAAGTTGTGCTACACACTCTCCTAGGGAAACATATTCTGCTTCGGTTGTGGATAAGGCTACGTAGTGTTGCTTTCTACTACACCAGCTGTCTAGACTATGTCCTAATAATTGACAACTTCCACTTGTACTCTTTCTACCTAACTTACACCCAACATAATCAGAGTCAGAATATCCTGATAGTTCAAAAGTTGAAGTCCTAGGATACCAAAACCCTACATTTAGGGTACTCTTAATGCATCTTAGAACTCTTTTTAGGGCTGCTAAGTGGGATTCCTTAGGATAGGTTTGGTATCTAGCACACATTCCTATAGAAAATAAAATATCAGGTCTACTAGCGGTTAAGTACAGTAGGCTACCAATCATACTTCAGTATAATTTCAGGTCAACAGGTTTCCCTCTGGGTCATTATCTATATTGACATTAGTAGCCATTGGGGTACTTAAGCTTTTAGAATTGATTGGGACCCTATTATGGATATAACATGCCGTATTTATCGCTTCTACCCAAAATTGGTTACCTAGGCTATATTCGTTGAGCATGGTCCTAGCGGCTTCCTAAAGGGTTCTATTCTTTCTCTGTACTATCCCATTTTGTTGGGGGGTCTAGGACAGGAAAATTCATGGATATACCCATTAATTTTACAAAACTCCTCAAATTTTTGATTTTCGAACTCTCCCCCATGATCACTCCTAAGTCTTTTAATTTTAGTATCCTTTTGATTTTTCAATCATTTTGCATAAGTCATTAAATAAATTAAAGGTTTCATCCTTAGTTTTCAGGAACCTAACCCAGGTAAACCTAGAGTAATCATCGATAATTAGTAAGCAGTACCGATTCCCGCTTAGTGACTTGGCTCTATGTGAATCAAATAGGTCAAGGTGTAGGAGCTTAAGTGTGGTTTGGGTTAAGTCTGATTGAGTTGGTTTATGAGTTGACTTAGTTTGTTTGCCTTGTTTACATGTGTTACAAATTATGTTTTTAAAGTTCTTGATTTTTGGTACACCTTTAATTAAATCAAGTTGGGTAATTTTAGAAATCAGTTTGATATGAGTGTGACCTAACCTCCTATGCCAAAGGTTAGATTCTTCTAATTGAGTCAAAAAGCATTTAGATACTATAGGTAAGTTAATAGTATAGACATTGTTTTTCCTAGTACCCTTAAGTGTTATCTCTGAGTCTTGGAGATTTCTACTAAGGCAGTCAGAGTTGGTGAAAGTCACTATGTAGCCAGTATCACAGAGTTGACAAATGCTAAGCAAATTGAATTTAAAATTTTCAACCAAGAGTACTTTCTTAATAATAAAGTCAGAATTAAGTTCAATGTTACCTGACCCAATTACTTTGAGTGTAGCATTGTTACCAAATGCTACTGAGCCTAGGTTTTTGAACTTGATTTTGGTAAATTTCAATTTATCCCCAGTCATGTGTCTGGACCATCCATTATCCAACATCCACAAGTCCAAATCTTTATGTTCCTACACATAAAGTATGTATTTGATTTGGATCCATTAGATGTAGGGATAGCTTAAATTGAATTTCACTACCTAGTCTATCTCACCCATATCTAATGTTATCAAACATGTTAACCATATGGGTTTTGTGACATAGGTTTAAAAAAGGTTTACATTTTTGAAAAACGATTAATTTTGAAAATGTTGAATTAATTTGGAAAACAAAATTATTGAGTTTAGGATTATTGATTTTGAAAATATGTTTTGACCTAGGATTAATTGAAATTTGTGTTAGATTCAAATTTATCAAATAGTAAATTGAATTTAAATTTCAAAAATTGGCTTCCAGGTCTTAGCGAGGCACAGAGGCCTTCTTTGGCCGTAGCCTTATTAGAGCAACAACCCTTTCCTTGACAAAGCCTTTTATCAAAATTTCATTTTCAAATTACTTCTTGAAAAATTTTGGTCTAACTAGTTTAGATCTTAGATCGGTAGCTTCGGCTAGTTCCACAAGACTAAACTAACCGAGTAGGGTATGTCTTACCTTACTTGACCTTATTAGAAAGACTTCCCTAACGTTCTATCATCTCACCTCCACCTAATACTATGTTGTTCAAATTTCAAATAAACTATTTGTCCTTAAACTATTCCTAAGTCTAAGCATAATAATAACATTGAAAAAAAAATAAACAAGCAAGCAAGCAAAAAAAAAATCATCTAATTATAAATATGGTCTTTATGTTGGCTCCCCCTGGACTGAAGCCTCGATAAGGGTTAGGCAAGATGTGAATCTTGTCCTTGGGGATCCAATACTGGTTTGGTCCAGCTTGTTTAGTTAAACACAGCTTAGGGACCCATGCTTGAACATGGGTTCTAGGTTGGTTCAATACAGAATAATATGACCATTGTCACGATTTGGTTCGATAACCTAGTCCGGATCAATTGAGAACGGACTTCAATTTTCCAAGGATCATGTCAAGACCCTTGGAACCCGAAGTGAATCATTCTAAGGCAACCCGAAGCTCCTTGACTTGAGTTTTCAAGGAGGAATTCTCTTCCTCAAGTTTTTTAACTTGAGTTGAGTTTCCTTCTTGAATTGACTTAGTCAAGAGACTCGAGTTGACTTCCTCTTTTAGGAGTTTTACTTCCTGCCGGAGGGACTCAACCCAGATTTTGGCTTTCGCCAAGTTTCGGGATAGATAAGAAATTAATTTAGATAACTCAGATTCTGGATAACCTCTTACCGTGATTTGTCCGCCCTCCGAGATTGTGAGTCTTCCGTTGTTGGCATCCTCGTCTGGTTTCGATTCTGATCCAAAGTCGACGTCTTCTGAGACGGTCAGGGCGAGTAGGTTTGCGTGCAAGACTTCTTCTTCTTCTTCGGAGGATGACTCGTCCCAGGTGGCTTGAAGAGCCTTCTTTGTCCGAGCCTTCTTGTTTTCCTTTCGGTTGGGGCACTCCGATTTGAAGTGTCCTTTCTGGTTGCACTCGTAGCAGGTGAGGTTGCTTTTGCTTTTCTGACTTGTTGAAGGTTCCGCTGGATCTTCCTTTCTCCGTCTTGACTTCTTCTTGCTCATTTGGTACTTAAGTTCTTTGTAATAATCGCGAGCTAGCCGGACCAATTTGGGATGATCCCCTTCACTGTCGTCTGATTCTGAGTCTGAGTCGGATTCGGGTACTGGTTGAGGTTTCTTCTTCGGAGATTTTCCCTGAGTTTTACCGACAACAAAAGCTATACCCTTCTCGACCAAAGTAGTATTAGTTTGTTCATGCAGTTCTAACTCAGAAAATAACTCATCTAATTTTATTTCTGAGAGATTCCTGGAAACCTTGTAGGCATCCACCATAGATGCCCACAGTGAGTTTCTCGGGAACGAATTCAAAGTATACCTTATTAGGTCACGATTTTCAACCTTATGACCTATGGTGTGCAACCCGTTCATCAGCTCCTGGATCCTAGCGTGGAGTTGAGCTGCAGTCTCGCCGTCGTGCATCTTTATTGTATAAAGTCTGTTGAGCAACAGATCTTATTTGCTGATTCTGGTGTCAGATGTACCTTCGTGTAGCTCAATCAGCTTATTCCAAACCTCCTTGGCGCTGCTGAAGGGTCCTACACGGTTCAGCTCCTCTTTTGTTAGGCTGCATTGCAAAGTTTGGGTAGCTTTCACGTCGGCCTCGATCTTCTTCTTTAGTGGGTCGTCCCACTCGGTATAGTATTGCACCGCGACTTGTGTATTTTTTGGAATTTCTAGTCCAGACTGGATAATGATCCACATGTCCACCTGAGTTTTCAGGTGGACTTCCATCTTGCTTTTCTAGTAGGAGAAGTCTTCTCCACTGAAAAGAGGGGGTCTGGCGGTGTTGTATCCTTCTTGCATGGCCATTATAGTTTAACTGAAAAATTTGCAAAAAGAAAAGAAACTCGTCCCAAGACTTAGTCTTGGATTAGAAGTGTGGGAAGAATAATAATAATGAAAAAAATTGAGTGGTGTTGCACCAACCTCGATTAACATGAAAAATACCAGAGAAAAGAAAAAAATATTAGATTAAAAAAATCCAAAAAAAGCTTCTCAACTGGTGGTTGCACCAAGTTTGAGTCAACCGCTTTGATACTACTTGTGGGATCAGATTGAATCGATAGAGGGGGGGGGGTGAATATCGATCGTCAAAACTTTTTCGGAAAGCGTAGAGTAATTGCACAGCGGAAAAGAAAAACATTCACTAACACTTTTTGTTTTTACTTGGTTTGGAGTCACAGTCGGCTCCTACTCCAAGGCCCACGGTCCTTGACCGTTTACGATGGGCAATTCTATATTTTGTCAAATGTTTTACAAGATGAAGTTGGATATAGAATTAAAAAGAATACAGCAATAAAACTATTTTTGTACTGACGACCGGAGAAGTTGGAAGTTCAGAGCCGCGGGTCATCGTAGGCGCTTGAATCTCGACTACGGAGCTTGTCGGAGCAGAGCGCTTGAATGAATGTGTTGAAAGCAATTGATGTTGAAGCCAAAGGGGCGAACCTCTTTTTATAGTCGTAGCTGGGGTGCCTGTGTTGAAGGGGGCGCCTGACAGATGTCCCTCTCTACGCGAACATTAATCCGCAGACTTGGCCAGCGCTTATCCCCTCAACCAGGGTACCTGAGTTGACTGGGGAGCCTGTGTTAACACAGGCGCCTCTGTTATGGTCTTGCGGCCTTACTTCAAAGTAGCTGGAGTTTACCCCTTTGACTGGGGCGCCTGTCTCAACACAGGCGCCTAGCACAGTAGGGCACCTCACTCCATTGAGGCGTCTGAGTGTAGAATCCTTCATCCCTTCGTTCCTACAACCAGGGTTAGTTCCAAAACACAACAAGCATATAAATGATATAAATTAAATTTGATTTATAGCCTAAGCTATCTTGGTTCTAGCTTTGGGCTTCCTAAATGGACCCCTAGGTCGAACCGATGGCTAATGTTCCCTCCTACGGGGAACGCGTCCTCACCTACTCCTCTCGAGAGAATTTACCTATTTGCCAACCAGCTCCTCTGGTTGGACTTTTGCCTAGCTTCACTCACCAGGTCATCAGTGCCCAGTCCCCGACCAAGTCTTAGTGCCTAGCTTCACTCACCGGGTCTTAGTGCCCAATTCATAGAACCAGGACATAGTGCCTAGTGTACCAATGACTTTTCCTGCATACTTGATTAACCTTGTTAGATCACAACGCAACTTATCTTCTGAACCCTTTGCCATTATCAAAACACAAGTTTGACTTTGTTGCTTCCGACACCAACAGCTTCGAGTTTTTGCGAGATTCCGACCAAACTTCCCCGTTGTACCATCGCCGAGAAACCAACTGGTCTCCTTTGACTTCAGCCACTTGGTCTTCTACCAGAAATTTAATCTTCTGGTGGTACACTGAGACCACTGCCTGAAAGATAGTGAGCATCGGGCATCCCCGAATGGCATTGTATGATGATGGAGCGCCTACGACCAGGAAGGGTGTCCTCCTAGTCCTCTCCAGTGTGTCACTGCCCAACGACAACAAGAGGGTAATTTGCCCTATTGGCTGTACCCGGTATCCGGTGAAGTTGAAGAGCGGAGTCGAAACTAGATGCAGTTCATCCTCATCAATCTGCATCTGGTCTAGGGCGATCTTGTAGAGGATGTTGATGGAGCTACCTGTATCCACGAAGATACATTTCACCTCATAATTTGCAATACATTCAAGATTTACTAGAGCATCTTCATGGGGAGCTTCTACGTCTTCTATGTCCTCTGGGCCGAAGGAGATCGTAGAACCAGGCCACTGGTCTCGACACATCCTGATGGTGTAGTTCTCCAACCGCCGAGTGTGAGCCTTTCTCGCCCGGTGAGAGTCTCCTCCGACGGGTCCTCTTGAGATCACCCCTATGTGTGCAGAAGGCGGACCACGGGCAGGGTCCTTGCCCTTCTTGGGGTCTCTTTCCAATGAGGGAGACCTATGGGGTGTGGCTCCCCGACTTCCCCCTCTTGACATCGACCGAGACCGATGTCGTTTCTCGTCCTCCACAGACTGCCGTCTTGGGGGAGACAAGCTTCTCCGGGGGGACCCCCGGCGATACCCTGTCTTCCCCCACTTCCTTCAAGGTTTGAGGCTTGCACCCTCACTCAGTTTTTTCTTCATGACGTGGCATTCCTCGGTGGAGTCCGTCGTGCTACCATGGAATTTGCAGTACTTCGACAGCGACTTTGGTTGCTCAATGTTAACTGTCTCCACCAGCTTCCGCCTACTAGTCCACTGGTCCTTCCTCAGGCGTGGGTTCTTTCCTCGTGCTAGAGGCGAGGGTTCCTTCCTTTCTGACCGTACAACGTTTTGGGCAAGGACCCCGACTGGTTCCTTGTGGCGGGCGTATTACACTTCTTCCACGTTGACGAGCTTGACAGATCGCCCTAGCAGATCATCGAAGCTAGTGGGCGACTTCTTCACTAACGATCGGAAGAAGTCCCCTTCCGAGAGCCCTTGAGTGCAGGCACTGACGAGGATCTCTGATGTCACGGTTGGCACTTCTTGCTCCACTGGATTGAACTACTGGATGTAGTCTTTGAGTGATTCCTTTAGCTTCTGCTTTAGGGCAAATAAATTGAGCGTCGTCTTCTGATAGGGACGGCTGCTGGCGAAATGATGGAGGATGGCAGTTCTAAACTCCATGAAGGAGTTGATAGAACCTTGGGGCAGCCTTTGGAACCATCGCTGGGCTGCTCCTGATAGGGTGTTTAGGAACACTCGACACTTCACACCATCGGTGTACTGGTGCTGGAGTGCCGCGTTCTTGAACTTGCAGACATGGTGTTCAGGATTTGTCTTCCCATCGTAGTTGGCAATCCCAGGCCCGTGAAACTGCTTCAGCATGGAATCTTCTACAATCTCCAAGGAGAAAGGGGTGGAAGGTGCCTTTGAGGAGGCCTTAGGTTCCTCCCTCCTCCTTGGTCCATCCTCTTGTCTCAGCGCGCTGGAGGCTCTTGAGTTGGCCTTCTCTACATCTCCCAATGAGTCCCGTTAGTGGACCGGGGCTACTCCGACGTGTCTCCCCGGTGGTGAGACAGATCTCCGTGGTTGGCGGTCCGCGGTGGAGATTATGGGGATCTCCCCTTGCACAGAAGAGACTCGCTGTGAGGCTTCCTGCTCGATTTGGTGCTGTTCGAGCACCCCTTTGATGACATTGGCCACCAAGTGATCTAGTTCCTCTTTCGTCAGAACGAAGAATTGTCCCTCCGACTCTGCCATCAGTGATCTATCTGGTGCTTTGCTAATTTCCCACAAATGGCACCAAACATGTTCCGGAAGGAATCAACGTCGACATCCAATCACCAGGGTTCAACCCATGAGGATGATGACGAAGGAGGAAAAGCTTCCGCCCTGCGAGATTAACACGAGCGTTAGGGGAACACACCGGAGGTTGTCCGACGGAGCCCACTCCGATGCTCAAGTCAGTGCCCGAATCACTTAGATGGGAGAAAGTAAGGAAACGAGTGTGAGTTAGAATGTGCGTAACCCCTTTACCTGAGGGGTTGGAGTATCTTTTATACCTGTGTTGGTGGTCACACGTGTCCCATGTTCTTCTCTACGTCCCCTTAATTGTCGGTTACTAGATAACCTTTGTAACAACTCTCGCAACCCTTAGGTCTTGACCGTTGCGATGATTGAGGCTTTACTGACTGCATCTTATAGGCCATGATTATCCCCTGATATTTGGTGATAATTATCCATAGATCCAAAGAAAGGGGACAGTTACTTGAGGTCGAGTGCTCGTTGGGCTCCGCTACCCCGAGGTGATCTCGGGGAGTTTTGGCCCGGGGGGGTGGGGATCCCAGGCGTTAGCCTTCTCGAGGTACTCTCGGGACCTAATTGCCCGAGAGGATCACGGACATGTGTCCTGCTGGAGCGATCTCAGGAGCATGTTTGTCCGAGGTGGTCTCAGGTATCCACCGTCCCAAGGGGGCCTCGTGAGTCCAGGAAAGAGAGTCATTCGGACTCGAAGGATCTTACCACATCGTTTCTTCAGTCCATCTGTCCGCCACGGGGTGCTCAACCCCATCATATATAAACAATATTATGGTATTAGATTAATTTGAACGATTACAGAGAAAATATATTCATATTTGTTATAATTTCTACTAAAGAAATTACAAATAAAATGAATATAAAATTATAATATCTTTAAAATATATATAATTAAAAGAAATAAATAATTTCATGAGAATGAAACTAATGAGGTAAATTACTTAAGAATTTTTTAAAATTAATTATTTTAATTATATTATTGATGATGTTATTTCTTCACTTCAAAATAAGTTTGAATAATATAAGATATAGAAAATAATTTTGATTTTTTTGTATGATGTAGAAAAGCTAAATTTATATGATGATGATTTTTTCAAAGAAAAATATTTGAACCTTATTTTTTTCGACAATTTACCAAATGACGCATGTAAAAAATCAGAATTACCAAAAAACATCTTATGATTTCTTCTTTACAAAAGAGTGCGATAGGGTTGAACCCCTCAAGGTTGACACGGGGCACAGGGAAGCTATGTGTCAGGGTCCACCGAATCCGACCGTCAAGGTCGGACTCCCGAGATCACCTCGAGAAAACAGACGCCCGAGGTCCTTCCGGGCTGGAGACTCACGAGACCACCTCGGGAAGATAGACTCCCGACATCAACTTGGGAGGACAGACGCCCGTGATCCTTCCGGACTGGAGACTCCGGAGACCACCTCGAGAAGACAAACTCCCGAGATCACCTCGGGAGGACAAACGCCTGAGATCCTTCCAGGCTAGAGACTCCCGAGACCACCACGAGAAGACAAACTCCCGAGATCAACTCGAGATGAAAGACTCCCGAGATCTACTCGAGAGGACAGACGTCCGAGGTCATACCATGCTTCAGGTTCTCAAGACCCTCTCGGTAAAATAGGTGAAGATGCCGAGACCAACTCAGGAGAGTGGAGCCAAAAGAACGATATAAGGGATATCCCTACTTCAAGTAACCATCCCTCTTTCTGGAACAGGAAAGTCATCAGATAATTGTTATTGATAATTATCGGATAATTATTGTCTGCAATACGTGACAATTAAGGTCATAATTATCACAACGATTGTTATCAAGTTATATCTGATAACTGATGATTCAGGTGTTGGGACCGGGTGCATGTTGACATGGATGCGGGTTTATAATTTTAAAATTAATTACGTGCAGCGGAAGGTTTAGCATAAATAATTTCTCAAATTATTTAACCACACATCTAAGCATGCAACTTTATCTTGTGTAGACATGATCATATATTTAAAATTTTGCAGAAACGTAAACTAATTTACTTATTACCTCACGTAACTCGAAGGAAGGGACGAGATCCAACCGTAAGCGTCCCTCGGAAGCTCCGCCTCTATTCGCGTCCACGCCGATTATCTTCGGGATGACTTCGCAAAGCCACGAGTTTCGTGTTCTTGAGAACTACTAGATTCTCCGAGAACGCGACTGTTAGTGATATGAGAGAAGTGTCCTAAGGCAATCGCCTTATGATTGTAAATATTCATTTTAATAAATGATAATTCACTATTTGAGTATACATGTTTGTATATTTGATTGGGATCTTAAACTCATCTACTGAATGTCCGCAATACAATTCACAGCATAAGAGAATTTGTGATGGGATCACAACTAGTGATTATCTCTAAATGTGCAATTGTGAAGTATTGAAAATATCCCTAGTCGATGAATTGATAAAAACGGACATTATCAATGCTGTCAAAACTAGCATGGGTTATTCTCTAATCAGCTGATTCTCACTAGCTGGTGACATTGGGATGTCCGGAGATAAACATGGATACTAGTTAAGGGAACTAGTTCATTGGAGTGACTAGCTGTAAAACTTAATATGGTAATCTATATAGATATGTCAATGAAGTTCTTACTGCAGCTTAAGTGCGATGTTCCTTTGACTTACGGTGTTCAAGTCATCTTGGTCATGGAGACTTATACTTTAACATCTTAAGCAAGCATCTCCTAGGAGGTGTGGACCCAGGATGATTGGTTATAAGCTAAAGTGCCCGAAGATGTTTGAGCAGCCTACAAAGGATTCATCACTCCTTGCGAGGAGATGTATACCCAGGCCTATCGTCGGATTATTACTCAAAGCCTCTGGCTAGAGCATATCATGTTTAGAGTGCGAGTCTCTTAAATACATGAGAGTAATTAGAAATCCAAAGGACGAGAAAGACACTACTTGGGCTAGGTGTGACGTAGTCAGCCTAGTGGGGACTGACACAAATAGACCGTGTCCTGAACCAAGTGGGTATAAGATGGTGAAGGTAATGGGGCACGATTCATTAGAGCTGCTGAAGGGTTTCAGAATTACTTCTGAGGTCAACCGTTGATCTTTCGATTAATTGGGGGTCATGATGTACTACTAGGTGTCACTCATGATCGTTCTATAATTGGTTAATTATAGACGGCCAACATAAATCGAAAGCCTATTTAGTCACACGCACAACGAGTAATCCGAGGGATTTAAAACGATTTGAAAATTAGATTTTCCAATCAAGAGAAATAAGGCGAATCTGAGTTAATCAGAGGCGCAACGGAAGCTTAAAATGACTAAGTCTTTTGAAGGCTTATTGGGCGAATTAAATGAGTTTAATTCGCGATCGGTTTTGCTCGGTTTGGCCGTCCAAAGAGGGTGCCAAACCCCTTTGGTTTGGCCGGCCACATCATTGGGGAGAAACCAATTTAATTGGTTTAATTAATAAAATAAATCTAGCACGATTTGTTTTATAAATTATGGATAAATAAATTTGTATAAAGAAATTTATAAAATAA